>JAAEAF010000059.1:0-15236 GCA_011037195.1 Triatoma infestans
TGTGTGTGTGTGTGTGTGTGTGTGTATGTATGTATGTGAACAGCATAGATCAAAAACGAAAAATCGTAGAAAGTTCAAACTTGATATTACGTTTAGGTATCACCATGGGATCTGACGGTGCGTTATGTGTCAATATTCCTCAACCGGAAATACCACTTTACTAGTTGTTTTATTTACGTTTTTGCAATTTTCTCAAAAATGGCTCCGAAGATTTTCTTTAAACTTGCTATATCAACTACACATACAAAGAGCTATAACTTTTATTTGAAACATTTCTCCAGGAAAATTCATTTAAGGGCACTTCTGGGGGAGGGGTGGGGTTAGGTTTTTATCTTAACTGCTGTTTCAGTATATTAGACAATTCTGTCATCTAAATAATGTTAATTAGAATTAAATATGTTGTTGAAATTCCGAGTTTGAAAAAAAATAGATAACCGGAAGTGCGTTTTTACTGAAATATAATTTCCAGTTTCTGGTATTTTCTCGAAAATGGCTCCAACGATTTTCTTTAAACCAGAGTTGTTAACTATACATATAAAGAGCTACAACTTTTATTTGAAACTTTTCCCCTGATAAATTCATTTAAGGGGACTTTTGGGGGAGGGGGGTTATGTTTTTCTTTAAAATGCTATCACAGTTGATTGTACAATTCTGTCATCCAAATTGAAATAACTAGAAATTAATATATGACCCAAATTCCGAGTTTCAAGGAAATTAGTAAACCGGACAGTTTTACTGGACAGTGTTTTCACTTTTCGACGAATTTCATTAAATTTGGTACACTAACTATAAAATTTGTCAATTATAATTTTAAGTACTGGAGTAAGAGAAAGTTGTGTAAGTGTTTCACACCAGATTTTTTTATTTGATAAATATTTGCAACTAATTTAGATTAATAAATTTTTTTTTTAACCTTTTTATCTGGTCTTAATTACCTTAATGAAACTAAATTTTAATAAATAAAATAATAAAATATTGAAAATAGTGTATAACAAGTGTATACTGAATATTTAATGAATCCACAGGCTAATTTAAACGATATACATTTGCATATGAATGGGGGAACCCCACTCATTAAAATGGAGGGTGGGGGGCATTCCTACATAATATGGCTAATAAATCAAAAACTTTTGTTTCTTTTTAAGGATGCAACCTTTTTTTTATTTTTATTTTTCATCTTTATTAACTTTTTATTTCATTAACTTTCTCTGTTATTGAAATAAATACAGATAGATATGCTATTTATTGCTTTTAAAGGAATTTTATATGGTAGATTTATAGTTTATAAATAACAGATTTATAAAAAGTCATTTTTTAGAAATAAGAAGAGGAAATAACTTACTCCAGGTTTTGGATTTTTACCAAAAGTTCAGTAACTCGTGAATATCTAAATACATTAACATAGGAAGGGAGAATAAAATAATATATTATTTATATTAGGTAAAGTATTTATATATTGAAAAGATTCCAAAATTAAATTAAAACTTGGAAATTACTATCATCATATTGGCAACACTGGAATAATAAGTTGTAAAAATCTTCGTAATAATCTAACGGAATTCACACGACTTTCTCGTAATTAAATTATAATTCTAATTGATAAATGTTATGATCATTGAATTGTATGTGGTTTATGACTGTGTATAAAAATTATTCTTATCTCACAAATTTTTACAGGAAGGCCGAATTTGAAATTTCGCTTAGATTACCATCAATGCATTCTGATATAAAGGTTTTTGGAGAAAAAAAATCACAAATCGGAAGCGCACTGAATGAGTTGTTTTTAAGAGTGGGCGAAACCCTACGCTATCTAAAGCTTCCTGGGCCCATTTAGCTACCCCAAAAGAATAACAACTACCAGGTTTGGAACAAAAGTCCAGGCCCGGATTTTACCCATCGTAAGTTTTATCACAGTCCGAACAAATCGGACCATAACCTTGAAAGGACATAAGTAAAGGATCTTCTTATGACCCAGACAATCCGTCATGAGATGTATGGGTGTTTCCTCCTCCGTCTCACAGACTCTATAAAAGGGGTCAGGCATGAGTCGCATTGTACAGAGATATCTCCTTAAACCACAATGCCCAATGAGAAAACGAACCAAATACCTGAGGGAGGTCTGTGAAAGACTCAGGACACCCTTCACTTAAAGCCCTGCCCGGGCCCTCAATGAGCATTTTAGACTGCCAACAATTTACTGTACTTATCCATAAGGATGAGTGCTGGAAGCCTGACAGACATGTGCCGCCAAAAGACACACCAACAGCAGACTCGGGACCAATGAAAGGGAGAGTGGCTCCGCCCAATTTGGCAAATCTATCCACCTCCTCATTCCCAAAAATTCCCACGTGACCTGGTACCCAGACTAGAAGGACATCCTGCAGAAAAGAAAACTCTTCCAGTCTTTTAGGATATTCTAACACCAATCTGGAAGTGAAGACACATGAACCAAGCGCCTTCAGCGCAGCTTGGCGATCCGGGCAGATACAAACACCTTTTAAGTTAGTGTTACGTACCCTTTCATGCAATATACAACAAAGAATAGCATAAATCTTAGATTCAATAACAGGGCTCACTTTACCAATAGATTGCCAAGAGATCTCCGGTCAACATAATAGATCGCAGCTCCAGACATACAATCCATTCTGGAACTGTACGTGTAACACCTGAGGTAATTATCAGGTATCATACCAGACGGACTCAATCTTTACCAGTCATGTAGAAGTCAAAATAACTATGTGTTTTGGGTTTTCCAAGGAGATCAACAATATTAAAGTTGTCCTTTGAAGTAACCACTTCATTATAATCTACGAGATCTGGCCATCTGTATAATATTAAAGTATTTTAGTAGAATTAATAGAATTCGAAATGTGAAGAAAGTTAGTTTACCTCAAGTACGATTTTACAGAATAGGTTTTTTAAAATATATTGGAAGTTTCCCTAAAACAACGATTTTTTTTAAACTTGAAATTACTCATTTAAAAAAAAAGAAAAAAAAAATTCTAAAAAACAGTTGATTTTCTAGATAGTTTAGTGCAACCTTTTTAATCAATAGGCCAATTTAAATTTTAAAATTTTTTGGTGGGCCGCACATAAAGTAACACATTAATAATTTACAAAACTTTATTTATAACTAGCTGTATCCGTTCACACGTCGCAGCGTTTGAACAAAAAGGCAGTTTTGATACCTCAAACATAATTTATTAATGATCAAATGTATACAATACATCAAAATGAAAATTAACAATAAAATTATCCCTACATATATGTCCTTTGTATGTAACATATGTACAAAACATAGATATACATAGTTGATGGTAGAATAAACATGCTTCTTCACTTGTGATATTAAATAATATTGCAAACGAATTTCAATTGAACAATAATTTTGTAATTATTAAATATCATCATGAAATAAATGATATTTGATGATTGATGGTGAACTTTATCTTAGTAGTGCTTAAAAATATACAACATTGTTTGTTTTCCTATCTGGTGCAAGAACAAATAAATTTGATGGTATCCAACTCTTTATTACCAAAATGAGGAAAGGCATATCCCTTCATATCCAAGAACAGTTTTCCCTGTTTATCCTGTTCCCATTTCGGTACTAAGGGATTTTTAAGGACCGTTCCTACCCTCGTGGGGTATACCGGTCCCCCCGTGCAAGCACGAGGTCGTTTTACAAGAAAAGGATGTCACTACCACGAGAGGCTGGAGTGCAAGGCCTCGCCGTGGTAGAAGTGCCTCCCCGGGCACTCCCCCGCTTGACCCATTTAAGGGCAGGTTGAGATACGCTCAACCAGCGCGCAGAGTGGTGACACTCCACTGCCAGAAGCTAGAAAAGGCACTCTAGGTGATTTAACGCGCGCGACTTTATAAAATTGATCAGTTTTGATTGGTACTGTGACATGTGGCAAACTCAATCTTTTCGCACACAAATTTTCCTGGTGAATTATGCAATGGTTAACGAATATTTCCCTTCCTGTGACCTTCTTAATGTCTTGAAATAGCCTTCCCGATACTCCTACCTCCATGCTTGACATTGCTCATGTTCCATCTGTCGATATACCAATAATCTTTTCTAATAAAATTGAAAAATTTTCCAACAAGTCGCCGACAAGTGAGTAAACTCGTCACAAAAAATTGTTTCGGTTTAGTATGTAGTACCATTTTATTATAATTAATTTTATAACAATATATTGATGGGAGAAAGTCGATAAAATAAATTCAATTTTAGAAATGCTTGGCGGGCCGCATAAACATGTTTAACGCGGGCCGCTTGTTGCTCATCCCTGGTTTAGTGGAAATTGTGGCGTTAAATTTTAAATATATGGGGCTCGCTCTTCACTTCCCTGTTGGCTTAGGTTAGTTAGTTGGTACTTGCTCTCACTTCCTCTATATTTATTTTATTCCAAATGATCAAAATTTCCCGTTTAAAGAAAAATTTGTTATTTTTATTTATACATCTTATTGTAATGGTACCGCAAAGATAATGCAACCACAGCAGAGAGGACAGAGAGAAGACAGGCCCTCTCTGGTTAACAGAGACTACTCTCTGACTTAAGCAGGCTAGAATGGGAGAACCTGTGTATATAAGCTAGTTGGGAATCTATCTAGATCTATCTATCAGATTCAACCATACATCGCATCGTGTCGTATCTCTACTCCCACCTTTAATTTTATCAGTTCAATTATAAAGTCCAGTGCAGTTTGTGTAAACTTATAGCTACATTATAACAGTGTCTTCATATCTCGTTTATTCAATCAAACCCAATTTCTCTCCTCAACAACTCCATTATATAATTGTATCAACACGAGAAAGAGACAGTCAATATGGGTATTTCACATCTGTTTTTACTTTCTCTTATTCCTGGTAAGAGGAAGTACTGTAATCGTGTCAAATTTTCGATAGCAAGGTTTCACCGGAAGAGGCCGTTTTAACGTCCCCTGAGTCCAAAAAAAGTGGTTTTTTAGCAAATGGTCTGTGTGTCTCTCTATGTATGTATGAGCATAGTTCAAAGACGAAAAACTGTAACAAACTTGATATTACGTTTAGGTATCATCATGGGTTGTCTGTCAATTCCTCAACCGGAAGTACCACGTTACTAGTTTTTTGTTTTTTGTTTTACTTTTTTGCGATTTTCTCAAAAATGGTTCCAACGATTTTCTTGAAACTTAATAAATCAACTACACATACAAAGAGCTACAACTTTTATTTGAAACATTTCTCCGGGGGAAAATTCATTTAAGGGCACTTTAGGGGGAGGGGTGGAGTTACGGTTTCCTCTAAACTGCTATTTCAATTTATTACACAATTCTATCATCTAAATAATATGAATTAGAATTAAACATGATGCTGAAATTCCGAGTTTGGAAAAAAATTGGATGACCGGAAGTGTGTGTTTAACTGAAATGTATTTTTCGGTTTTCTGGTATTTTCTCGGAAAACGGTTCCAACGATTTTCTTTAAACTAGTTATGCGAACTACTCATATAAAGAGCTGTAACTTTTATTTGAAACATTTCTTCTGTAAAGTCATTTAAGGGGCTTTTAGCGGGAGGCTTGGGATTATGTTTTTCTTTAAAGTGCTATCATAGTTGATTTATATAATTCTATCATACTATCCAAACAAAATTAATTAGAAATAATATATTGCAAAAAATTCGGAGTTTCAAGAAAATTAGTAAACCGGAAGTGTGCTTTTATTGAACATTTTTTTTTTTTTAGTTTTTGACGAACTCTAACGAATTTCATTAATTTTGTTTAATGCACTAACTATAAAATTTGTCAATTACAATTTTGATAACTGGAGTAAGAAAAAGTTGTGTGAGTGTTTCACACCAGATTTTTTTTTTTTTTTATAAAAAAGGTTTGCGTTATTATTTTTTAATACAATGAACTTTCTAAATAAATTTATTCAAGTAATAATTTAAATAATAAAGCGTTTTACTTTTATTCAATAATCACTAGATTGATTAATTAATGAACGAATGTTAAAATCATAGGTATTTTTATTTATCAGTGTCATTTTAATAATAGCCTGTCTAATAAGGAGATCACTTAAAGAGTAGTTCTATTAATAATGTGAGTGCTCTTTGTAGGTCAGATGTCAAGGTATATATCTCCACCACCCCACCTATAGATAGATATAGTGATATATATTTTTTTTAAATTTTCTTATTTTCCTCTAGAAATATATACTTTATATAGATATAGTGTTCTGAGTAGGATGTTGATAATTGTACTATCATTATTTTGATCTCTAAGAGATAATTAGTTTGGTGTCAGACATAAATAATCTTCTACAATGTATACTTTACAACCTTTTTTTTTTATTTTACTGTTCTCTTAACTTGGCAACTACTACTTATTACTCCATTATTAACCTATTAACTGTTCGTTTTTTTTTCTAGCCCACATTGTGTTCTTAATAAAAATTTCTAGGATTCTGTATCTCTACATCTAGGATATTTTAATAAGATATTCACTTAAAAGTTACTTGCTTTTTTTTTTTTTAAATTTAAGGCGCGTCAACATCTATGGTCTCAGTTCACTGCCGGTCTCTGGTTACAGACAACACAGTGTCCATCACTGTGGAGGCTCCTAGAAAGAAAAAAAATCTAAGGGCAGTAAAGCTAGACTCGAACCTGTGACCTCCGTGTTACTAGGGCAGCACGCTAACCACTTAGCTATTCCCTTCCCTAGTTACTTGCATTTATGTTGATGGATATAAACCAATTATAATGAAAAATTCGAAGTTTTTTTTTTTACTAAAATTCGCATAGTACTAATTGCGAAATTTTCTTCAAATGTAGTAATTTTTATTTCACTTAAAACAAGTATTGTGTTCTTGTAAAATTTTCGTTACAATATTTTTCACCAGATATATATGTTTTAAGGTCCCATGAGTTCGAAAAAGGGTAAGGGTCAACATAACACAAAACCAGAAAATCGCAAATTAAGTTCTAACTTAATATTCACTTTTAAGTGCTAATAAGGGACTTGGAAAATAAGGTTTTAAACAAAATCGGTCAATACCGGAAGTAATATTTTACTAACTTTTTTACTTTCTCTTTACTCCTCCTAGTAAGAGGAAGTATTGTTATCGAATCAAATTTTCGATATCGATTTTTCACCGGAAACATCCGTTTTGAGGTCCCCTGAGTCCAAAAAAATTGATTTTTAGCAAATGGTCTGTGTGTGTGTGTGTATGTGTGTGTGTGTGTGTGTGTAAGTGAACAGTATAGCTCAAAAACGAAAAATCGTAAAAAAAAGTTGAAACTTGATATTACGTTTAGGTATCACCATAGGATCTGACAAGCCTTTAGCTCAAAATTCCTCTACCGGAAGTACCACTTTACTAGTTTTTTTTTTTTTTTTTTTTTTTTTTTTTTTTTACGTTTTTGCGATTTTCTCAAAAATTGCTCTGACGATTTTCTTTAAATTTATTATATCAACTACACATACAAAGAGCTACAACTTTTATTTGAAACATTTCTCCGGGGAAAATTCATTTAAGGGCACTTTTGGGGGAGGAGGGTTGGGGTTAGGTTTTCATCTAAACTACTATTTCCAATTTCTTAGACAATTCTGTCATCTAAATAATGTTAATTAGAATTAAATATGTTGTTGAAATTCCGAGTTTGAAAAAAATCGGATAACCGGAAGTGCGCTTTTACTGAATAGTTTTTTTCAGTTTTCGGCGAATTTCGTTAAATTTCGTAACACAAACTATAACATTTTGTCAATTATAATTTTGAGAACAGGAGTAAGAGAAAGTTGTGTGAATGTTTCACACCAGATTTTTTTTTTTTTTGCGATTTTCTAACAAACTTTTATTTGAAACATTTTTCCGAGAATATTAATTTAAGGGGGGTTTTTAGGGGGAGGAGAGGGGTTGTTTTTCTCTATACTGTTATTTCAGTTTATTATATCATTCTATTTATTATCTACATAATATTATCGAATCACAATGAAATGTGATGCCAAAATTGCCAAGTTTGAAGAAAAATCAGTTGACCAGAAGTGCAAATTTACAGAACAGTTTTTTTACTTCCTGTTACTCCTAGTAAGAGGAACTATTGTAATCGTGTCAAATTTTCGAGATTTAGTTTTCACCGGAAATATCCGTTTTAAGGTCCCCTGAGTCCAAAAAAGTGGTTTTTAGCAAATGGTCTGTGCGTGTGTGTGTGCGTATGTGAACAGCATAGCTCAAAAACGAAAAACCGTAGAAAGTTGAAACTTGATATTCCGTTTAGAGGTATAACCATGGCATCTGACAGTGGGTCATCTGTCAAAATTCCTCAACCGGAAATACCACTTTACTTGTTTTTTTTTTTTTTTTACTTATTTGCGATTTTCTCAAAAATGGCTCCAATGACTTTTCATTAAACTTAGTAGATCAACTACACATACAAGAGCTTACAACCTTTTATTTGAACATTTCCGCTGGGAAAATTCATTTAAGGTCAGTTATGGGAGAGGGGTGGGGTTAGGTTTTCATCTAAAGTGCTATTTCCAGTTTATTAAACAATTCTATCATCTAAATAATGTTAATTAGAATTAAATATGTTGTTGAAATTCCGAATTTGATAAAAATCGGCTGACCGGAAGTGCGTTTGTTTTTAACACTTTGCTCAATGATTTTTTCACTTTTTTTTTTTTTTTGTTTTTGTTTTGCAACTGTCTCCATAAAGACACCAAAGAATTTCAAATTAAACTTGTTTTATAGACAAACCATACGTACATAACCTACCGCTTTTGTTTGAATTTGTTTTCATCGTAAATTCATTTAGGGGAGATTTGGGGTGGGGGGAGAAGGTGAGTAAGGTTATGTTTACCTCAAAAAAGTGTTTATTTTTATTTTTTTAGTTTAAATTATCTCATTCGTGTATCTTGAAGACAACGATGCATGAACTGAAGGAAGGGCTTAGCTCAGTGGTAGTGCGCAGGCTGGACTAGCAACGCGGAGATCCCGGGTATGAATCCAGCATGCTGGCTTTAGATTTTCTCTTTCTAAGGAGCCTGTATAGCTGATGGACAGTGTTGTCTGTAGCTAGAGAACACTGCTCGGAGACCGGTAGAGGACTCTATAGATCTTTCTAGTTGAAGTGCATATCCTCTTAAAAAGACATCAACTAAGAATTATTTGTGGTTCTGCAAAGCTGGAAAGCATCAGAGACATTTTCCGTAGCTTCATTTTGTGGTCATCGACCGGTTTCGGGCGTTCGCCCATCTTCAGGATGCGTTTGTCAGACAGTGTGATAAGACAGACTTGCGTAGAGCAAATTCAGTTTATACACTCAGAGTAAATTCAGTTATACACTCAGTATAAATTCAGTTTATACAGAACAGTGTATAAACTGAATTTTCTCTGTACAAACCTGTGTTATCACTCTGGCATCCTGAAGATGGGCGAACTCCCGAAACCGGTTGATGACCACAAAATGAAGCAGGTGTAATGACATAGCAATGTCAAAGCCTTCACAAAATATAACAAAAGGAAAGAATAATTTATAACTAGTGGCCCCACAGCCGGCTGCTGCCTTTTCAATACAAAGGTATCAAAGACAAGCACCGATAAAGCCCTGTCTATTGAACAGAAGCCACCTGGTCTTTGAAAGTCGCCGATGGGCGACCAAATCTGGCCACTGACCTGAATCACTGGTCGCCGACCTAACCAAGGTCGCACAAGGTCGCATGCTACTAGAGATGTCTTAGCACTGTCATGCTACTTGACAGTGTGTGAGTAAGACTAATATAAACTTCGCCCCACTGGAAGAGGGGATCATTATATCATCATCATTATACCAGTAGCCACATTATTATATCAGTATCATTATACAGCAGCAGTTATACTTGAGTTCCGAGCGCGTCTATATACAAGGTTTTACTTATAATTATTTTTATAGTTGTGCATATTAGTTTTATTTATTATAATCATTTTAAATTATTTGTTATTTAACTCTTAAAATTATTTATTTACTTTTATCCATCACATTAATTGTAGTTAACATTAGGCTCATTCAAGTTATTGTTAAAATATATTCTATTTTTATAAATTCAGTGTTAGTACTTCAAGCAATAAATCTTTAAACTAACTTCCGCCTAATAAATCGCTCTTCAAGACATCTAACTTCATACCTCAGGAACCACGACAATTGATTCCACTACACAGGCTACCACGGGAAATGTCTCTGAAACTAAGAATTATATCAGCATTAATCATTTATAACTATGTAAATCACAGTAAGAGAAAGTAGTGTGAGTGTTTCATAATGCTAAATGACAAAGTCCTAAAAACCATTATTAAATATTAAATTAGCTATTACAAAGATATTGCCTTTTATATTAAACACTGCGGAAGTCTCAGCTTCCTTTGAACCCTCTAAAATTATTTTTGGGGAAAATATTTGAAACAGAAGTGATATATTTTCTAAATGAGTATTAGTATGTCAGATTTTAAAACACAAGAAATTAAAAGAAAAATAAACAAAAAAGCAGTTAAGGAAATTCCCGTCTGGTCAACCAATTTTGTTCATACTTGGAACTCTAGCAATTATATTTATTATCATTTTATAGAAAATAGAACAGAACATAGTGATAGACTTTTATATGATTAGTTAATATACCAAATATTACAGATCTTTCTGGTGCCTTTTTGGAAAAATAAGAGGAAAACTAAAGCAAAACAAAAATAATGTTCAGGAAATATTTCTGGTGAATCGATTTTCTTAGAACTCAAAATTTTAGTATCATATTTAAAATTCTCATTAACAGTTTATGATTGGCAGACTCACACAATATCCTTAAAGTGGAAGGGGAGGGAGCTTAATGTCTTCCCTCCATCAAAACCCCTCTAAAATGAATTCCCCCCCCCTAAAAAAAAATGTGTAATTGGATCTAAATCATTAAAGATTCATAGGATCCTAAGAGCGGAGAAGCAGACATTTATTAAATCAAAAGTCAGTTACTCCCCACCTATGCGAGAATAGGAGAGTTCGATTAAAATAAATCAGTGAAAACAGTTCAGGACCAGTTTATACCAGTTTACAAAACAAGTCAACAACCTATCTTCTTATTATTACCCAGCCACTCTGTCTCTTTATTATTCTCACGCTACCTAACCATTTTACTGTAAAGTCCTTGCAGTATGTGTGTTCTATTCATGATACAGTGTTCAGCATATCATCTAGTTTATTTCTAAACTCATTCCTAAATTCATTCTCTCTAATTCTCACATCCATTAAAAAAAATGTTCGGCTAAAGTGCATGAGTTGGACTTCTAATTTGCAGCGCCCTGTGCGGATAATTTTTGAACTAGGTTTACTCTCATGTTATGATAAGCATTTTAGCGGGATTAAGTTAACAGTTTTTCTTCTTGTGTTTGGTAGCGTGCTTTAAGTAATGAATATTCTAAATTTAGAACTTCTTTATAATTTAAAGTATAAAAGTAATCAAAGTGAGGATGGTCAGATGGAAGTTTTGCGGTTTTGTATGGATGTAGGTTTAATTGCTAATACATATGAATGTCGAAAGTGTAAAAGTTCGGTAGATAAGTATGAATGGCGATGTCAAGTTTCTGGTGATCATTCGGTGAGAAGAAGTGTGCGTAAAGGTTCATGGTTTGAAATGAGTAAAATTAGTATGATCAATGTGTTACTGATGACTGAGTTTTTTGTAATGAAGCGTAAGCAGTGAGATATTCAGTTCGAATTGGGGTTAAGTAAACATTCTGTGTGTGACTGGCGAAGTTTTTTCAGAGAGGTGTCCATGGATGTAGTTGTGAATGAGAGTAGTATGCTTGGGGGATATGGAAAAATTGTAGAAATTGATGAAAGCAAGTTTGGCAAAAGGAAGTTTAATAGAGGGAAACGTGTGGAAGGTAAATGGGTGTTTGGTGGAGTTGAAAGAGGATCGAATAAATGTTTTTTTAAAGTGGTTGAAAGGAGAGATAAAAGTACGCTATTAAATTTAATTAAAACTTTTATACATCCGAGAACTACCATCTACTCGGACTGCTGGAAAGCATATGAATGCTTAGAAGATGAGGGGTTCATTCATTTGCGAGTCAATCACTCCATAAATTTCAAAAATCCAGACACTGGTGTACATACAAATAGCATTGAAGGAACGTGGAATTCAATTAAAAGTCAACTTCCCACAAGGACCGTCACTGACCAATTCGATGCCTATTTAGGCAAATATATGTGGTATCGAAGTCATTCACATTGTGAAGATCCGATGCGGGCATTCTTAAAAGGAGTTGCTCAAGTCTACAAGCCTCTTCATAGAGACGATCCTAATTAAGGTAACATTCTTTATTCCATTTAACTTCGAATTTGATAACCGTGGGGTAAATTTTTTTAGAAAGGAAGCTTGTGGGTGTATGTGATAGAGTAAACTATAATATTCACTAACTTTCCACTTCCCTTCGAATTGGATAACCGTGGGGTTAAGTTTTTTCGAAAGGAAGCGTGTTGGGATCTGTGACTCACTAAACTATAATATTCGTCAAGTATCCACTTACCTTCGAGTTGGATAACCGTGGGGTTAATTTTTTTCGAAAGGGGGTGTGGGGGGCGCAGCCCCCACATAAAATTGGGGCATAGGGGGCGCAGACCACCTCAAAAATTTTCTAAAAATTGTGTAACTATATTACAACACTATCCAAAGTTTTTAGTAATTTCTATAAAGAAAAAACAGTCGAAGTCCAACTCATGCACAATTACCAAATGTTCAATTAAATGTAAAAAATCTACTTATGTGTAATTGTAATAAGTCTACGAATTTTAAGGAAAAATTCACAAAAAATTAAAAAAAAAAAAAAAAAAAAATTACGTGATAAATTCATTCAGTAAATAGATACTTCCGGTTGTGAAAAACTTGACAGGTAAATTCCTGGTTGAATCTCATGGTGATACCCAAACAGAATATTAAGTAAACACCCCAGGTTTTACAAATCACTTTTTCAGGCCAACGGACGTATATATTTCATGTAGAAACTCCATTTTGCATTAAGAAAAAGTAAAAATCAATATCAGTTATTTTCAAGCCCGCTCTGTTATGACTTAAGAACTTGAAATCTTTTAATATTAAAAATAAAATTGTATCTTATATTGAATTTTAATTAGGAAATAAAACGATTTGACTTTTATATTAAATTAGCAGTGCCGATTGGTTGCAATTTATTACATTCCCCTATATATATGTACGTGTAGAGATAAAGGAGGGTGTGGCTGATAACAGAAGAAGTGTTTGCCCACTTATCGCTTCTCTTAACTTTCGTTTTTTTATTTTTTTTTATTTATGTTACTAAGTGTAGGATTCAGTTTATTTTGATATATTTGTGTAAATCAAATTCACTTGAAGTCTATTTTTAGAAGTGATTAGCTCAGAAGTGATCTATATGGTGTATTATGTGTAGATCTAAATGGGTATGAGCCTCAAAGGAATAGTTCCGGATTTAATATATTTTTTTTTTCTTATTAAGGTACAATGTTCACGTTTTTTTTCTATCTTCCTTTTTATGTTTAAAGAGTGCGACCTGAATGTGTGACGTGTCTTCCGGAGCCTTCTCAATGCCTTTTTCCGGGCGATGTTCTTTTTTCGTTACAAACATCACCGTACAGTCTGTGAGCTGTAGAGGCTCCTAGGAAGAGAAAATCTAAGGACAGCACTGCTGGACTGGAACCTGGGATCTCCGGTTGCAAATTTAAGCCCTACCCTTTTCATGTTTCGATATAAAAATCTGGCAAAGACTTAATTGTTATGATATACAAAATTAAATGATTAATCAATTCGAAATATTGTTTAATTATTGTAGTATATAAAATTTAAATCATGATTTGAATATTATTTTCTTAATGCTGTAAAAGAATGTATCAAAATAAAAAGATAGGGTACAATTTTTCCGAAATTGTGTTTTCACCAGAAATAAGTGTTTTGACATTCCAAGAAGGGGGCGGGTGTTGGTGTAGTGGTTATGAGCATGGGCTAGTAAGTGGGAGGTTCCCAGTTCGAATCCCTGCGTATAACTGCTAAATTTTATTTTCGTTTAAAAAATGTTAATAGTAAAGTGGCTGCTTCCATCCCCGTCCATGACCCCTAATTTGGTAGTTGGACGTGTTAAGTCCGCTTGAAAAAATTGGAATTGTTTTATTACTTTACTACCTAGCCAAAAAAATAACAAACCTTCCAAGACTAACTTCTGAGAGAGACTAATTGCTAAGAAAAAAAATCAAATTATATTTTGATTATTGCAACGTATAATTTTTACTCATTTGCCACCAATTTTTCTATAAAATATGTTGCCATGAAAAATGACGTCAGAATTTTATTTTATCAGTATTAATTATGTAATTCATAGTTTTGAATATCTTTTTGTATTTTTGCGGTATTAATTGCAGTAACATTTAAAATTCTTTTGGCTTTTAAATATGTTCAGTTTATATTCTAAATTTTAGCCATCAATAAAGTATTAATTATATTATTAGTATAGTTTTGAAACAAATTTATTAACCGATTTAGAGAAGGGAATAGTTAGCGTACTGGACTCCCACGCTGAGGACCCGGGTTCGAGTGCAGCTGTGCGCTGCCCTTAGATTTTTTCTTTTTAAGAGCTTCTATAGCTCACTATTCGGTGAGAGACAGTGTTGTCAATAACGAGAGAACACTGTCCGAAGGCTGGCAGTATACTGAGAAGGCTTCGGGCGCCAATGACCATAGCTGCTAAAGCGCCAAAAAAAAAAAAAAAATATCGAAAATTAAACAATTCGAATTTTTTAGTACTATTCCAGCGATATCTTTAAACTTCGCATAATTACACCGGTAAATTGAATTTTGGAGTATCCTAGGGAAGCTATAATGATAAAGTGACACTTCCATATACAGAATGTATGGTTTTTAATACCTAATTGACCCAGCATCTTATATTGCAAATAAATTTCGAGCGGAAGTATCTTAAGTAAAGCTACAGAGCGGAGAAACGTCGTAAAATATGTCTAGTTCGTTGGATTCTCAAGATTATATAGCTGTACTTCAGCAAGCGAAACTTTTTTGTTCAGAACAAGCTGCAACCTGAGAGACAACATTCTCAGTGTCTCCTTTGTAAGTTACAATGACGATATTTATCGTTATTTTATGTAATTAAGCCGAAAATTCATTTGAGAGTCATTTGCGTTTTCGTTTTTGAGTTAAACTGTTCTCCCTCCACTTCTCTCTCTCTCTCTCTC